>CM024174.1:616082-631082 GCA_013433145.1 Ascaris suum
ATAAAATAGGATATCTGAAGCAAATCGACAGTCACATTTCCCAGCACCCACTTCGAACGCATTCGGAATGCATTAAGAATTGCAGGTTTTTTTAGTAAGTAGTGATGAAGAAGTGAAAATATCTAAATCTCGAGCCCAAAATGCAAAATGCCAAAAATTGTATGGAAATATTTCTTGAACGATTGCATGGAATGAGCAAATTTATGGGAAAACAATGAAATGGAAACGTGTGTATATATATATATATATATATATATATATATATATATATATATATATATATATATATATATATATATATATATATATATATATATATATATATATATATATATATATATATATATATATATATGTTTATTTGTGCTATTCGTCGTTACGTCATCTTCATCATGTATTTACAATGATTTCGTGAGTCGTATATTCAGCGCAATAAGAAAACGCCTGAACAATCAAGAAAGTGCACTCAAATGCACCATATTAGTTAATGCTGTAAGAGGGGATCAATTTTTCACCTTTCTTTATGACAGAACTGTTTGTGCGAGTACTATACACGAACTCATGTTAAAGAATGAATTCATGCTAGAGCAGCCACTGGTTTATAAGCTGCAATGAAGGATAAGTAGAAAGACCAAGAACTCCATTGTGGAAAAAAAATAAATTGGAATGCGGTCAATAACTTTGTCACATTTTTGAACAGAGCGGACAATGAACTTAGGCTCATCGCGTCGAGGCTTCCCCATTTCGGCTTGGCTTATTTTCGCTAAAATCGAATAATGTGACAGTGCAAAGGTTTTTGCAGGAAAGAAATGTTCTTTCCAACGGAAAATTTTTTCCTGAACATTCTGCTGCAGTGAAAGTTTCTGCTCGGACCCCTCGTGAAATTTTATGGCTCTGACCACGATTTTCATCCGATACTGGCTTGTGCGTGGTGAAAAAGTATTCGTGGAGTCTTCTACGAAACTATTAAACCTTCCTTTAAAGAAACTACATCTTATATGCACGCCCATCCATACTTCCAAACATCAGGTTGTCTTAAGCACACGAAACCTAAAGTTTTTTGATGTTTGTTTTCACTATGAGGCCATATTTATCAACAGTGGTGCTGCCTCATCACAAAATCTTTTTCCAGCTCTCGCTTGGCAAGTTTTTTCAACCAACCTAATTATTTTGAATTTACGTCTTGTATGAAATATTCATTGTCACGTTACGGAGGAATTGATTAGATTAGAGTTTATTACTGTCATTTCACTACGATGCATTTGCATGTTTATTTCCTATCTATTTGTAAGCTCAATTATAACGCTATAGAATGCAAGCTTTGTATTAGCGATAAAGATTATCGGGAGAAAATATGTGGGAAATCAATATTGGTGGAACAACATATGGATGACGATAACAGAATCAGTGGATGTACTAATCTAACGAACTTTCCATGATAACAACCAAGGTAGTTCCAAAGTGGCACCATGAAGTAGATAACCAAAAATTTCAGCCGATAGCTAAAATTGATCTCTTTAAAAGAAAGGCTAATCACTAAAGATGGACAATTTGAATTGAAACGAAATTTAAAAAAGCAGTGAATATGATAGTGATGGCGGATAGTGAAGTGCTTGGAATATATATGTTTAGTTGGGTCTATGCAAATAAAATAGTGATGAATAGAGATGTAAATAAATGAGTGTAATTAAACACCGTTTGTGAATAATCCCATCAGTTTTAAAGCATCATTATTGAGACTGTTCAAAGGTGGTAGCTTGATTACGGCTAAACTTAAAATGTTAGAAGGATCGAATCCAGCTCAGAGAACAGTCCAAGTTCGAATGAGTCCAGGATTCTTTGTCCAGAGTCCACAGTTCGGAGTCCGAAGAGTCTAGAAGACTCCGAACAATCCGGACCTGTCTTTTTGGATCCTTTGATAGATAATTAACACAGTGGATCGATGAAAATCAGTCAGTTGTTAGATGAAATCATATCTGTGTACTCAAACAATTATCAGGCCTAAGTTACACTAACGAAATATTCAAAATGTCTTGAGAAATCAGCTTTTCTATGAGAGAAAATGAAATAGAACTGAAAATTTAATAACTAGAAAGAAAGGCAGAAAATACTGACCGATAGTTATGAGCCTTAGAAATGCAACAAAATGAGAGAAGAATGTTCCACAGTTTGTTAGGAAATCATTTGTAATTTTATGGTTTTATTGCAACACATTTTTTTGATGAACTGCTTATGAAGAATTATTAGAAACGTTACAAATATAGTGGAAATTTTCAAATAAGATAGTATATGCTTCTCATAAAGTAGAAAGAAATTGAGCTCCTTAAAGCAATGTGAAGTGCCACAGATTCAAAAGCTCGCTCTACTCGAAATGAGAGTAAACATTTAATGATGAATAAAGAAGCGCGAAATTAACTGCAATGGGTCTCATGGTAGCACATATGGCAATAGTAGCTTGATCATCGTCAGTAATTCCATATGAATTTTCTACCTCCTATTCACTAATTATGAAAATCCAAAACCGCTGCACTTATTTATATTCTTTCGAACTTTTGATCTTTTTTTGGATGTTTTTTGTGATGAGTAAGTTGGGTGGTTGGAGAGTTTACTACCAAGGCTTGCAAACCCATTTCTTTCATCGTATCTCGCAGCAAAAAATTTTTCACCTTTGCTCTCTTCACTTAACATTTATTATCCAGTAATTAAGGAGTGAAATTTATATCGGCTATTAGAAGAGCTGATTGTACAGCAAATGCTGCCTGTTTAAAAAAAAAATTTTTATTATTGGCACAAAGTTTGAATGTTCCGCTTACAAAAGCTATTCTTTAAAGATACCATAACTGATTTGCCATGTCTCCCTCTCTCCTAAAGCTTTAGCACAGATGAGCACACTATGGATAAAGAGCACTGCATTTTTGGCCGCGCGTTATTTATTTGTTCTTTCTCGTTGCACTATTCATACTGGCTGGATCAAGCCGAAGTGCTTTCTCCTTCTCAAGATAGCTGCCGAAATTCTCGTTCCATAACCGCTGAAATAACATCTCTATTCAATAATTTTTTGTTGAGATAAAAATAATTGAGTAACCTTCATCTCATTCCATCTATGCTCATTCACAAATTCAATCCTCTATCAAAAAATATTGAAGAGAACGATCTCGAAAAAAATATTTTCAAAGGGTGGAAAATACTTCCAAAGAGAGAAGAAAAATTGAAGAATTTTCTGAAAACTGAAGCGCTCCACAAAAATTTTGAGTTCTACGTGTCATTGGATCATCATGCAATAGCTAATTCCTTTCTCCGGAGTATGATAGCTTCAGCTGTAATCTCTGAGCCTTTTTTTTTCAAAAAATAGGCAATATGAGTGTGGTGAACGATCGTGCTGCAGCTCAATTTTGCATAGATCGACTTCGGTGATGTCTGTACTTCTCTGTCCCATAATATTTCGCTGTTCCTCTATTTCTGCAGTTGCGTAATTCAAACCGTTTGGCCATGCTGCCTGTTCACAAACTGATACCGGTGGTTTTTATCCCACACTTGGTCATTACCCATTTGTTTGAGTAAGCTTCGTTGCCACTTGCGTCGTCTGTTCGCTACCATCAGGCAGTAGTGCAACAATGAGCATTCCGTGCAGATATGCGAAGTTAATTTTCAGTTGTTTTGGAATGTTCACCAAATTACAATGGTGAAATTCAGGTAGGGCCACTGCTCCTTTCTCAAGCTTTGCTTTTTTTTTCAAATAAAATCTCAGCGACACAACATTTCCAATGAGAGGACTCAGTGAAGGTTGAAAAAACAATTGGATAAGCACAGCGATAATATCAGTTATTTATGATGAAAAGAAAATGAAACAAAATATAACCTGCTGTTTCCATAACCAAATACTAAGTGCCTCAGTTTGTTCTTTTAGAAAAATTGCTCCATCGAAACGTGTAATCGGCAATAGTCTCTCTTTATTATAGCTTCGTCCGACTATTGCAGCAATTTTAATATATAATTTTTCATGTAATATCGTTGTTGCATTATCATAATTATCCTCTGAATAACCATCCGAAACGACGATCATCACCTATAATATTTCTTTTTATTATTTACCCGCAAGACGAACTTGTTATTGCAGAAAAAATAAGCAAATTTCCCATAGAAATATGCAATTGTCCTTGTCAAATATGCAGATTCTTTAAGCTCTAGACGACACTGCTATTAAGATAGAGGCTGAAGAGATCCAAACGATCCCAGCCGTGTTTATCTATTGTTTCTATGCATAGTTATGTCTGTGTGCACTACTATAGCTGCGAGTCTATGTTAACATACGTCTACTCTTGTGGAATTGTCTGCCTGCATTTTTTTAATTTGTGCGCGTCCACACTTTTGGACTCTCGCCGTTGAGTGTCCGCGCCTATGTGACGCATGGTTCTGTTAAGTTACTGTCCATCTGTGCCAATGTGTGCCTGTTCTGTATCCGCGTTGGTCTATGTCTTTGTGCGTTAACATTTGTGGGCATCGATCACCATGTATACCTATGTGTACGTGCCACTTTCTCAGCTTTTATTCGTTCCGGTGTGTCCGCGTACCTGTGCCTGTGCGCCTGCATTAGTGCGTCTCAGTGTTATCCAGTGTCCTTGTTAGTGCGTCAACGGCTCGCAGACCGGCAGCTCCCTTGTCTCCTCGCGTCTATCTTCGGTGTCCTCGCGTCTATCTTCGGTGTCCTCTCAACGATATAGCGGCTAGAGATACAACAGTCGGCATTAGAGTCGACGTGCCTCTGTCTGCGTATCTCCTTGCATCTGTGCGTGTCCACACCCCTGTCCGCATGTGTTTCTGCGTGTGCCAACGTCTGTCTATCCATGTACCCGTATGTCCCTCCCTGTACTTGCGCGTTCCTGTGCCTATCTGTTTTTTTTTCGGACGACTTTCGTTGTCAGATAATAAAATTCGGCAGCGAGTAAATCCTCGGCCTGCTGGGAATTTCGTACGGAAGAGTCGTTTCTCTTAGCTCAGCATATATTTCAAAGCGCGTTGTGTCGACGTTCCTAATGACCGCTATGAATTCTTAGGAAAATTGTATGCTTTTCCTTCCATTCTAATTTTTTGCATTAAAACGCAAAAACGTATTAATATGTAAATTTTGTAACAATATGTGCTCTTTGTACGAAAAAACACCATAGTAAAGGTTTGTCCACAGAAGGAATGAGAGCCAGAGAGAGCAAGACAGAAAGAGAGTAAACAGGCCTGAAGCCGATCGTGTTTTGGCGTTGGCATTAATTTATGTTTTCTATGTTTACCGTCCTTCATGTTCTGCTCCTGATACAGTATACCAGCCGCGAAAGTGAGCGCCCTCGAAAGGAAGGTTGGTCCACCGAGATACGATAATTTTCTCACACTCGCTTCAAATATGCCATGAGCACGAAAAAGTCAGGAAAGTTTAACGGTTATAAAAAGGGAGAAGAAGGCACTACTTACATTTTTGCATTATTATTGGAAATATGAAAATAACAAATAATAAATGTTAAATTCTAAGAAGGTAACGAATTTTTCAACAAGCATTCTTTTTATTTTCGAATAAAACAGAATTGGCCAGCATTTCATATTAGCGATCAGCGAGTACTCAGCATAAGCAGGAGGATTTCTAAGGCTTGATAGGTCCTAAATTTTTCTGATGAAAGGAAAGAAGAAAGATGATAGAGAAAGAACATGCAACAGGCCTCAAATGTCTGAACAAACGTACAAATGTGACATGCTTCTATTGGGAAAGGAGAGAACAAGAACAACGGCGCTGTTAAATGGAAGAAAAATTTGGAGGGAAAATACCTCACCTCCGTTGTCAAATGTTCAAAAACCTCAACTGACAGGCAATGTGATCCCTAATGCGATAAGGTATACCTTTAACAGATTCTTGGGTATAATATTTGTCGAAATGAAATGATACGGTTGGTTCGGAAGCAAAAGTTACCGCAGCGACACGACTACGACCCGGAGAAATGTCGACATTTTCCAGAACGGCATTTATACACGTTTTCATCTGGAAATGATACCCCCTCACTTCACCACTATAAACATCTTCCGCTATGGGCATCCCAACATTGTAACGATTTCATTAGCGGCATCATTAAAGGTGATAACACAAATGTTATTTACTCTTGAAAATGCGTTGATTTGATTTCGGCGATGAGTAACGAATAGTAATCTTTTCTTACGAAAGAATGAGTAAGTAGAAAGGTTGCAGCAACCACTTGTGAGGTAAGGAAATGCGTTGCTCGATCTGCCAATTCAGCATAAATTTTCTGGCTAAAAATAATCTCGCGGCTTCTCTGTCCATAAAAGTTGAAGAATGGAAGACGAGAAAGCGGGAGAATTATATTGGATTTATATTGGTGAACTTCAGAAATCTACAGAGAATATGGCATTTCGAAGCTGTTTAAGACCACTAAAATTGCACCTTGTTGGTTGAGGAACCTGAATTTCCACTTCCAAAAAAAAACATCCAGCCTCTCCGATGAATTCAAACAAAGCTAATTAAACAAAAGAAAATAAAAAACATCTCTAGAAAGTTACCTGTTCAAAGTTTGAAATGCCGATACTGCTCGATGAATCGATAAGAAGAAGTAAATCGATCGGTGGAAGCGACTTCGCTGGATGATTATCCGCCAGAAATGATTGTGTTAAATCCATCGCACTAATATCACCTCCGTTGTTTTCGGTTGTAACACCTTCTTCATTTTCCATGGGTACTGCGTTCGGGTCTTCCGATCTGTTGCTATCTCCGTCCACAGATGTATTACCTAAATTTACATCAGGAAATTGTGCGAGCATAATGAGCAGCACAGTAAGGCGAGTAAGAACTTCATTTCCTCTTTAGCACTAAAGAATCCGGTAAACTATATCTTCACAATAACAGTTAATGCTTGCTCACGGTAACTTACTCACAACTCAAAATTATTTACTTACAATAACCGCTATCGGTTCCTACTCACCGGTAAAATACGCTTGAGCATCAATTTATAAAATGACTGGTAATATCATGCGCATAATATTTCATGATCACAATTGTTTTGATTTCTAACTTTGGTCGTTTAACCGATCTGTTTTTCTATGGCGATGGTAACGTGTGAATATCGGATTATGTAGGTATGAGTGTATATATGAAACTCGTAGGCAGCTGTGGGAAAATGGTAGAACGTGCCGAAGCATATAAGGTTGTTAATCAATTATGGAAGCAATCTAGTCTGATTGTAACAGATCCTGCAACGATGACCACTGCTACAAGCTGCTTAAATGCATGTTTATGGATCTGCTTTGCTGTTGAGGTGTAGAATTTACTTTTTATTTATTTAATTTATTTATATACTTTTTTTCCTATTTATTTATTCGCACTCTCCGTTCAAGTGAGAATAGTTGGAAAACATTAAAAAATTTGTAAAGCTATGAAACACTTGAACATTTCGTAGAATTCTCCAAGCATTCAATTGAATTAATGCACTAATTCTTAAAATTTTGTAGAATTTCCGTTCAAACGCTTAAACAAACCATTGAACTGTTTATTATTACTACGCCGATCTCTAACGCTTTCTTGTTGAAGATTTTTATAAGAATCGACTGCGTTCGAGTTGTCACTAGTGAAGGTGGTCTCGGTATGTTTGCTTTCTGTTGTTGTTTCTGTGTTACTTCTTGTCGTGTTTCGCACATCAACTGCAATAATTTTCGCGCATAGATACTGTAAGAATTAGTCAATATCTTAAAAGTTTTCAATATTAACTCATCAGCTATTTTAGGGATGATAATCTATATAGAAATTAGAGAAATTCCAACAAATCTGTATGACTCTTTCGAAGGACGATATGTGAATATGAAGGATTGTCGGCTTTATAGTTTCACCCTAATTTAAGGCTTATCACCATTTAGAGCCATAAGACTTTAGAAACCATTATTTTTCTCCCTTTGTTTTATTTGGACTATTTCTGAAAAAAAGTGATCATCAATGAGAACTTCTATTTAACCTTCGGCACGTTAACAACTTGTTCTTTCCATGAAATAATCCTTCATTCAACCTCAATCTCATAAGCTTTAGTGTGTTATTCACATAAGGGCTATTTTAACTGCTTACTCTTTTTCCTCTACAGCAGCTGAGCGAAATATATCAAATCTTTCCAGGAAAAAACCCACCAGTTGTGGGTGAAAAACTTGTTGAACATTTCATCAAAAGCCCACTTCACCGCTTCCATCATCGAATAGACAATGACATGTCCTTTGAATTCATTGTTACGCCTAAGGCCATCCTTGAATAAATAAACCTGACCTATTATAGTGATATAAATTTGTGGATGATATCAGAAAACAATCATCTTTTTTTCATAATGACATTCAATCTCATAAATGCTATAAAAATCCTAGTACTGCAATCCTTAGAGACAACCGTAACTGTGAGTATATTACGAAACTGCAAAATGATTACTGCGGAGAAGTTTGAAGCCTTTTATCTAGACCAATTAAACTCATAAACAGGTGAGTGAACTCAGTAATGTTCAAATTAATTTCAAAAAATTCAAACAAATGCTAATTTAATTCAAGTAAAAGCTGAATTTTACCACTTTCATTAACCGAATTTTTCGGTTGAACGTCGGTTGAAAGACGCTCTAAGCGCGGTCCATTAACCGTCGGTGTCCATGAAATTGGTACCACTTCACCGATCCGCCTATCATAATGCTTTAGGGCGATGTCTTCATCAGTTCTTCCGGTTCGATTCACTTCTCTAACATCCAAAACATTGTTTTCTTTGCTTTTCTCTGCCCACGTTCTTCTTTTTGCATTATATGAGTCTATTTCTGCCTCACTTTGCCTTCCTTCCAATAACGCTATATGCGCCTTTAAACTTGAATCTAAAAATAAAGCAACATATTCATAAAATTATATTGACTCCATTACCTCAACTCATAAAATTTAAAGTAAAGCTACAGAGCTATTAATACCTTGGACAGTTCAATATATACTTCGAAAATTAAATTTAAAAGATTTACGAAGAACTAGAAAGCACTTAGATCTCAAGTCATGTGAGGTACACGAGCAGATTAAGTCACAGATTCTAATCGCTGCATTGGGATCTCACGAATTGACTCAATAAGTGCGCATAATCTGCTTCACTCTCTTCGTTTTAGCAACGTGTTTAAATAGCTAGGGACGATTCGTCGCAGTATTCATCGAATAGTGAGACATTGGGCCGGGAACCGTTTCTCTCATACTTACAGCATTTGGCCTCATGAAAAAACGAAGAGAATGTTACTTAGTTCTATGGGAACACATTTTGGTCGGTAGTTTTTGCCTGTGTATCCAAGAGAGCCACTTCTACCTATCAGTCTTTACGTTCAATGATTGTGAATTTTCGGCTATTTTTTATTTCAACTGGAATGTTTGGCTGTTCACTAATACGTCTGAGTTACACCCTCTGAAGATGGAAGCTGAGTTTTTCATCTAAACCACCGAAAACCTGAATGGTGCGGTCATTAAGTTTATAATTTTAAAAATAAGCAGGAAAGCTGTTAATGTCGTTTTATTTAATACGTTATATTCAAATGCAAGGGTCGAAAATATTCGAGCGAGTAAAGAATGTCACTGAAAAAAAACATCGACGAATAACCGACTCACTCTCATTTCGATAACGATATGCTGCATAACAGAGTAGTAGAAGTAGAATAACGAAAACTAATACAAGCATAACAATAACGATCACCACACCTGTACCACCGAAATATGATGATTCGGCAACGTTATCATCACCTAAAGTGCACTAACACAACAAATACTATCATTTAACATAGAAACATATGGAAAGGTTGTTTAGTTTAACAAACTTAATCCGTTTTAAATACTATCGGCTAAAATCATTAAATTACTTAATCCATTAAATATCATCAATTTCGACCCCCCAAACAGCTTCACCAAGCCTTCGCCTCAAGTAATGCGGAGACCTATCGCCCATGCGTTTATTTTGAAACATATTTTCAACTAAAACAGTAATTCAGGATCAATAACATGATGTTGCGGATATATTATCTGTGAAAGTAATTTCGCTTTGTTTTGATAAATATTTGCCAGCACTGTTCAGAATATGAGAGCGAAAATGAAAATCACTCACTGCTTACCTTTCGATTTATCTCATTTACATGTCTTTTAACTTTTATTCATAGTTCTTAAAATTCCTTATTCTATACTATTTCTTCATCCTACAGATCACGGTTGGCAAGCAAACCTCTTAATGCCACGTATAAACGAACAAATGGCGTATTAATGCGAAAAAAATAGCTCACAAGGCACCGTATAGGTGATAGTATTCATTGCATCCGTTTTAATACATTTTGTTACATTCCAATTTAGGTATTTCCACCATGTAAGATCAGCAATATGTGAAGTACTCATTGCATAAAATTGCAAACAAATATAAAACTATGAGAGAAACGACGAAAACAGAATAATCGTAAAGGTTTCATAAAAGCGAGACTTTTCATTTCTATGGTGATATTTTATTCGTATCTCAACAACCACCCTAAAACCTTTCAAATGCATTTGTGAAGAACATATAAAAATCACGAACTGACAATTTTTTTTTCAACAAAATTTAAAGGAAATGTTCTTCATATTTTTACGACAACTGATGAAAAAATTTTTCACTAGAGTTTGCTGAATATTTTATAGATTGAGGTCATTATAAGCATCGGTCTTAGACTTATCAACATTAAACCCGACTGAGCTCTTAAAATTGAAAGACATGGAATCACTTAACCGGAAGGGAAATCATGTCTTACAAAATGAGCGGAAAATAACTGCCCACTTTAAAATAATAATAACATCTGATAGCAATGTTCACGTCTCCCAACATATGTAAAAAGTATGCCATAAGTCTACCAATATCAAATTCAATGGTGCAGAAAACATTTCAAATCATGCTTTGACAATGTTTAAGTGTACCTATGCGCAAACATAGTCTAATATAACTTAAGTATAACGATGTTTCTTCAGACTGCTGGGCCATGGCCGTCTATAACTTTTCTTCCTTTAGTACTATCTGTATGTAAAATTGCGAGAATTCAGAAAAAAAACATGTGAACGCAATATTGACAAGTCGTTTAGCCGAAACACGAAGCGGAAATATATATTTAATATTCGTACGTCTAATGAAATCGTTGGCAGCAATACAAAGCGGACTGGTAAGCCTCTGCAGAGCATCATAATCTAATGCAGAGAATTTTATAGTCGTCGCCGACGAAGCATATTTGTCGGAAGTGGATGTGAGCTCATCGAGTGTGCCCACCGACACCGAGAACACGAAAACTGGCGATACTGGCTTCATCAGTGTTTCCCCCACACCCTATAATAGTCACACGTGGAGTGATTTCTTGTTGAGATAGTCAGTTGTTTTGTGATGCGGTCATTAGGTACGCGGACACAATTTCTAACTGAAAACAAGGATTTAATTATTGCACTTTAAAAAGATAATAAAATAAATTGGGTGAACGATGTTTGAGTGCCACAGGAGATTTCAACTCGATCAAACAATTCAAGATTTAAACGCTTAAAAATCTCCTTTGCGACCGATAATTGATCTTTTTCATTAAAGAAGTTATTATAGACAAGTCAACATTTTCTCAGCGGTTTGTGGTGCATTTGAACGTTTTTCCAGGAAAGATTATGAGTTTATGGATATTGCAGAAATCATAAGCCTGAAATCAACGGATCAGGGGTATTCTGAAATGGTCGAATATGCCTTGTGTTTTTTTTCGCATCGATGCATACTTGATAAGAAAGGATCAGTTCAAAACGTCGCGCTTATGTTGCATCAGATTTACTGCATGCGGATGTGGACTCAGGGCTCCATACCTAGGAGTTTACGATTATCAATCAACCGACATAGGTATCACAAGTATCAGAACTTGACGAATTACAGATCATCGCTAGGATGACATCGCTGCTTATGAGATGATTATGAATAAATTACTAGTTGATCAACCCATCGTATGGAATATAATTTCAAATTGAAATCCCCGATGGTCCAGAGGTGGAATATAGAAGATCTTCTTTGCTGTAGGATGGGATATATGGGAGTAGTGCTTTGTATAGAAATTACGGTAAATGACAGGTTAACGGCACATTGTTTCGTTCAAAATCTTTGACTTAGACATGCAACATTAGCAATAGCGACATTAAAATGTGTCAGTTTTTGCTGATATTTTCGAAGATGTCACATGTTCTGCCATTATACTGAAATAATATGAATAACCGAGTTCCGTTCAGAGATTGAAATTTTAGTCGATTTCTCCTAACTGAAATCCGGTTTCGACATTTTTCAGTGGCCAGTGGAAACAGATTTTCACAGACTGCTGGGAAAAAGCAGAGAAAAAGCGGTGAGCTGCCATATGCAAGCAGGTTAAAAGGAGCTAGTTTTCACTCATATAAAACTTTAACCAATACCGCGATGAACTAAATTCGAAAAGCTCACTCGGAAGAGATAATTAACGAAGGGGTTGATATAAAACCAAACTGAAACAAAAATTATGGCGACTTTTATTAGGCAAATGACGTAAGCATAGTTCCGGGGAGACGTCACACGATATATGCACAGACTTGCTGCGTAACTATTTTCAAGTGCCACTATATTCCGATGACATAAATAACCTATTCAAAAGCTGGCGCTAGCTTTTTGGTCGCAACCAAAATTCGGCTTTTGTCGAATGCCTTCAGTTGGTACCCGACAGGCATTTTTCAAAACGTAGTCATTTGTAACCGAAATTCCGTTGTTACTGGATGTCTTCGCCAGGTGACGGACCCATATTTCCGAGATACATCCGGTTTCAGCCGACTTTGCATTATGTGCTAAAACCTTCGACTATTTCCGGAGGGAATATTTCAAACGGCTAGGTTTTTCGGTCATCGGAATATAGAACTCGGTTTTTGCAGCGTTTATAGGTGTACATACTAGATCTTCCAACGTCAACTTTATTGCATACTGTATATATCTACATTTGTTGTACACAGGTACAACATTAGAGCAAAGTGCACAGAACACAAACAAATCATACAAAATCTTTTGGACTATGTGCAACCATATTTGCAGTCATCACTCCAGCGGAAGTAATTAACCAAGATACTTATTGAAACTTATTTGTTGATCCAGTCACCAAAATTTCTTTCTTTTATCTTATAACATATGCATTTCACTATGTTTAACGAATCTCATTCGGGATGCCGTGAGTTATAGTAAACCGGAAGCAAGAAAAAAAACCAACCAATTCTGGCATTCTGTACGCACTTGACGAAATAATGATCAGAACATCGGGGATTAACGCTCGATTACCAGACGCAGTATCGAGTCCTAATTTCGCAATACTATTAACAGTAGCAAGAGGAAGACAGCTACTTTCACCTTCCATACAGGGCGAATACGAAGCCATCTGGAAATTAAAATTCGTTGCAAAACTTCAAAAAAAGTATGACGGTATGCTTTTTGTCTTAGCATTCTATGAAGAGTCGTACTTATCCGCTTGAATTTCACTTATTGAGTAATGCGGCCTAAATTTTCTTATTTTCTCGAATCAGTCTACGAGACTTGATGATTGTGCTCCAAATTTATGATTTTCATTAGAAATTTGGTAGAATTAGTGAATTCTCTCAGCTTTGCATGTACGAATGTAAATGTGGAACAATATAGGTTTTTTTGCGAACTTTACTGCAGTTTCGTTCTTTGCTTCATTTAAATGACTTCAGCGTGTGACAGAACAGGATGTCGCATATAATGCTGAATATGAAATATTACTGGAAGAATTAAATAAAGTAATGGTTATTCACCATAATACGACGTTTCAGCTCCTCTTTATTGATGCCAGAAATAAGACTGAATTCAAAATGTGCCTTTGGTGTAAATTCAGCCATACCGACACGGGTCTCTGAGATGCTTATTTCCATGTCGTCGATAATGGAGAGAAGAAATTTTTTGATAAGCTCAAAATTGAAAACGCCAACGTTCAATGTGCTGTCGATAACAAAAAGTGTATCCACTTTTGGCCAACTGCATCCAAGAGTTACACTTGCATGGACAAGCAATAGCATTATCAACATCGCAACCACATTCTCTTTTCAATTTCAAATTTATTTCGACAGCTGCATAATAATGCCATCAACATCAGCATGATGTGAACTCAATACCATCTGAAAATACGTGGAGGCAATAAAAATGCGATATTTGCAAGAAATGACTGTTGAGATTTGCTTCCTAAAACGTTTTCTCGGTATTTGCAATCCGCTGAAAGAAAATAAAGCGGTTTTCTAATTTTAAATGATCTATTCTTCGTAAGTCTGACCGAATTTTTAGTCATTTGTGTCTTTCGGAAAGGTTTTCCGCCCATTTGATGCTCAGATATAAGATAATAGTAATTGACGCTTAAGTGCACATGCGTGCATAAATTATACATTAAAGTGTGATTAGGAGAAAGCATTGAAGTATCTAAACATTTCTATAGTCGACCAGCCTAGGAATGAATAATCGAAGAATGCGAAAAAGATCACGATATGTGAAATGAGCTTAGAAATTACTTGAATTCAAAGTTCGACCTGAAAAATGCAAATAATCCATATAGCATTTATTTTTCCAGATAGTCACTCAATAATCCTTGGCGTTTGTGCTATTTTCAACTTCGTCAGAAACACCTACCAATAAAATACCAAAATTTGGAGTGCCGAAGAAGTTGTTTAGTTCGAATGAAGCGGTGGCAAGAAAATGTTTTAAAAAATCGAAAACTTCAATCTTAGAACAGAAATTTCTCGTTTTTCATATGAGAAATTGGAGACGCGACATTCTGTTGCCATGAAACACTTCAGAAGGCAGCCAAACATTGTGGTTTCTAGGGGAAACAAATGTATTTCTCAATATGCGCTCAATAAACACTCGTTGAGAGAAAAAATGAACGGTAATTCAGGCTACTGATAATCAGGAAATTTCCTGCTACCAGTTGTTGGGAT